>OY293410.1:68469713-68513439 GCA_958502065.1 Chrysolina americana
TGAATTAATGTTCAAAAAACAACACCTTGGTTACAATAATAAAGTTCTTGATTCATATATCGATATAATAAGAAGAAGTAATGCACATTATCTCCGTCATGATCCTACAAGAGGTTTATCAACATCACATGCGTCAAAGTTTATTAATATAATAAAACCACAAATAACAACACTATGCTCTTTGGCAAAAGAACGCAAACTTGATAAAACTTATAAACTTAAAAAAACAAAATAATCTCTTCCTAAGCCCAGAACAAGAATCAGTTCAGCTCCAGGTACCACTACAAGACGTAAAAGGGGTTCAGGACTGACTATGCTTGATTTCAACAATATGCCGGTTGAATATAAATATTTTGAATATTTTGATGAGCTAGTTGAGCGATTGAAGCTTCTGATTGCATCACAATATGCTGAAAATACCGGTGTGAATAATGAAATCATAAGAATAATTGAGGAACTTCGCGAGGCAGGAATAATAAAATAAAAATACACATGACACAACATCATTTGATGCTCTACCTTGAAACCATGCCAATCGATAAATTCGGAAGACATTTCCTACGGACATCTCAAACGCCTTGATTCTAAATCAGATTCTCTTTCAAAAGCGGCACCAAAAAGTACACCTTTCTACCTATGGAATCCACCTTCACATCATACTAAACGTGTTCTTCATTTGAGGGCAGCCAAGGATATCAGGAAGAGTGTTGGGTTTTTTGTATTAGAAAATGATGCCACTTCCTATGAATTTCCTGTTTCTAGAAAAATTGAAAGCATCAATTCTCTGCCAAAAGATATATCTATTTCACTAGGAGAAGAGTATGCGGATACAGTTTCATTGAGTAGCCTGACAGAAATGTTTTTTAATGAAGGTGATAAGTCGATCAGCAGCATCATAATTAACTTTATTTCTAAATTTTACTTCAGTGTCCTATAACTGAAAATAAATGAAATCAAAGAAGACATTGTAGGAGAATTACATAGAAATTCACGAAGACGATTCAAAAGAAGGCGTGTTATCATTAAAGGTTTCAATGATCTCCTTCAAGTTGATTTGGTTGAAATGATTCCCTACTCCAAATCTAACAACGGATTCAAGTATATTTTGGTTGTTATAAACGTATTTTCCAAATATGTTTGGTGCGAGCCTGTTAAAAAAAAAGTGGAGAAAATGTAAATCATGTGATGCAAAAAATATTGAGAGATATGAAAGTTACAACCAGGAATCTACAAACGGATATGGGAAAAGAGTTCTACAATCGAAAATTCAGACAGTTGATGGATGAGTGGAAAATCAACCATTAGAGTACTTTCTCCAATTTAAAAGCTAGCTTAGTTGAACGAGTTAACAGGACTCTGAAAAGTAGAATGTTGAAACAATTCAGCCTACAAGAAAGTTACAAATGGTTGGATGTTCTACCAGAAATAGTTTCTAACTACAACAATTCAGTACACAGGACCATAGGAATGAAACCCAAAGATGTAAATAAACGACATGAAAAGTATTTACTCAAAAACGTTAATAGTCACTTCAAAACAGTAGATCCAAGAAAAAGAAAATTCAAAATCAATGATTACGTAAGAATAAGTAAATAGCGAGAAGCATTTGATAAAGGGTATACACCAAACTCGTCCAATAAAATTTTTACTGTGAGAAAAGTCTATCAGTCGACTCCTGCTGTGTATTTTCTTAAAGATCATGAAAATGTTGACATACAAGGTGGATTTTATGAAGAAGAACCTCAAACAGTCAAACACCCTGATGTATTTCTGGTTGAAAAAATTCCAAGAAAAAAAGGAGACAAACTCTATATTAAATGGTTAGGTCTGAGCAATAAGTATAATTCATGGATATCATAAAATTATTTTGTATGATACTTTCACAAATAAAACAATATAATATTCACATGAAAGTTTTATTTATACCATATTTACATTATATTATTCACAAAATCTATTATTGTAAATTATTCTTCTGTGGGTTGAATCCAAAATGGATGCGATGATATTTGAAGTTATTGTTATTCGCCTCTCGAAGCGCATTCTATCTATGGCTGCATGAATCCAATAGGGTTTTCGAGAATCCTTGTACGCAAATTTCCATGTGAACATATAATAAGTTTTATTATGACTCTCATCAATTGTCACTCTTTCATTCATGGTACATCAGAGAATTCAGCTCTGAAAACTTCCGGATGCAGATGAATGAATTCCAAATTTACACTTATATTTTCGCTATTGAGATTTACGCCTGGCTGAAGCAAGTATAAAGCATTTTGCAACACATCACCACTCAGCTTGCAGAGTCCGTTTTTTTAAATTTGAAAGTATTGTCCATAATGCTGCCTTTTCAAAATATCTACCCTATATTCAATTAGGGGTTGCAGTTCCCATAGCTTGCATACTGTTTCGAAATCTAAATACACGGTGGAATGATCTTTTGTTATTTTGACTACTCGTCCATTTGTAAATTGGGTAATCTCAACGGTGAATCTATCGTCTTCAATGGTCTCAACTTCATCGGATGAGTAGAAATAATTGGTAATGATTCCTTGGTACGTCAAAAACTGGTTCCACTCGGTTTCTGTGAAAATCACTCTTATTTCCAGAATTCTCAATACATAGTGTCAAACTCAAATCATATGAGAGATTAACAACAACAAATTTACTTTTAGATTTGTTTAAAGGAAAATTTCTTTCACTCAATACCACTTTTGATTTTTCTTTGCAAAAATATTCGCTTGACAAGTTGGATTTGGATTGGTTATTACTCATTTTGATTAGAGAATGTCTGTCATCTTATTGTATCCTGTTTATAAATACTTTTTATCAGTAGTAGTGGGGGAAAATTTCATCTATGATTATTTCAACTTGACATATTTTTAGAAATATATTTGACACGTGCCTTCTTTGACCTTGAAAGAGGTCATTGAACCCATCTTAGTTTTCTAGACATGTTACCGGAAACATGACGTCAGCACATTCCAGATAATCTGATATCTAATACGTGCACTCTTTGAACTTGAAATAGGACATTGAACCCGTCGGAAACATGACGTCAGCACATTCCAGGTAATTTGATATCTGACACGTGCAATTGAAAGAGGTCATTGAACCCATATTAAATTTTGCTGATCTGTCTAAATATGTTATCGGAAACATGACGTCAGCACATATCAGGTAATTTGACACGTGCACTTGAAATAGGTCATTGAACCCATATTAAATTTCACTGATCTGTCTAAATATGTAACCGGAAACGTGACGTCAACACATTCCAGGTAATTAGACACTTGCACTCTTTCATCTTGAAATAAGTCATTGAACCCATATTGAATTTCGCTGATCTGCCCAAATATGTTACCGGAAACATGACGTCAGCACATATCAGGTAATTTGACACGTGCACTTGAAATAGGTCATTGAACCCATATTAAATTTCACTGATCTGTCTAAATATGTAACCGAAAACGTGACGTCAACACATTCCAGGTAATTAGACACTTGCACTCTTTGATCTTGAAATAAGTCATTGAACCCCTATTGAATTTCGCTGATCTGTCCAAATATGTAACCGGAAACATGACGTCAGCACATTCCAGGTAATTTGATATCTGACACGTGCAATTGAAAGAGGTCATTGAACCCATATTAAATTTCACTGATCTGTCTAAATATGTAACCGAAAACGTGACGTCAACACATTCCAGGTAATTAGACACTTGCACTCTTTGACCTTGAAATAGGTCATTGAACCCCTATTGAATTTAGCTGATCTGCCTAAATATGTAACCGAAAACATGACGTCAGCACATTCCTGGTAATTTGATATCTGACACGTGCAATTGAAAGAGATTATTGAACCCATATTAAATTTCGCTGATCTGTCTAAATATGTAACCGGAAACATGACGTCATCGAATTCCACGAAATGACCTTTGAACTCCTCCCAACGCTCTTTCATAGGTTTTGACCTTGAATACTTTTGCTCTCTCATAGGATTTGACCTTGAATCCTTTTGCTCTCTCATATCTACTCTACTGACTGTAGGTATAATTTTAAGTTTTCATAGATTAACTTTTGTTAGTGAACGGTGGGTCTGGAAAAGTTGTCCCTGATCTATACTTTCAGCCAGCTTCGGCGAGAACTAACCCGTTGTATAAATTGTAGCATGAAATCTCCGTTCTGAATAATCGGTGTTGATAACTACAACGCCAGAAGATTGTTTAAGCTAGACGCCTCGTTATATGATTTCAGTCAATTATAGATAAATTTCAAAA
The DNA here is from genome assembly GCA_958502065.1 of Chrysolina americana. NCBI lineage: Eukaryota > Metazoa > Arthropoda > Insecta > Coleoptera > Chrysomelidae > Chrysolina > Chrysolina americana. Next base: position 68,473,994 of record OY293410.1, read on the forward strand.
AACGTTTTACGTACCACTCAGTAGTAAAAACATGTCACTTTCTCAATTCGAAATCGCAATATAATACGGATGTCGTCGAACCTACAAGAAATATTGAATACCTTGGTATAATGCTTAGTCACCTCAGAAGGGACCAATATATAAATTATTCAGAAAAAAAAGTATGCTGCATCCTATATAAATTCAAACGAATATCGAGTATTCCATTTGAATTATGGTTTAATCGTATGGGGTGGGTTGCCAAAAGCTCATCTTCATTCGCTTGAAGTTATCCAAAAGCGATTCCTCAGATGCATTATCCAAAATAGATATAACTATTCGATTGACTTTCTCTACAACGAATCCGATAAACAGGGTGTCAATTTGAAAACTTTCCGCCCATATTTTCCTTTCAGTAAACAATATGAGGAATCTAAAAAAAAGGTCAATTCTATTTTCAAGGGGACACTTTCAACGAATATTTGTAGCCCTCATGGTTCAACCCCCTTGAAAAGAGAAGGGGGTCAAGTAGCTCATCATTCTGATTGACGTTCAATTCTTTTTCCAATGGAACTCTGACATCATTTTTTGATAAGCATTTTTCGAAAAATGGCGTTTTAAACTAACAGAAGTAATTATTAGAACTTGCCTATACTGAGATGCATGGTTTAACCAGATCTGGTTAGAATATTAGGTGATACCGTTCCAACATCAGCCATTAGCTCCAAAAAATTTACTTCAAAAGTAGTACAATAGTAAAACGTAGATGATAGTGAAGTTGTATTTACTGAATGCTGAATTTTTAATTCTCATCGCAGAAATTTTACTAATAGCGTTCCTTTTTTCCTACTTCTGTCATGAAAAGTTCCTGTTTTCAGGCAAAAAATTGTTTAGCAAATTTGAACGATGTGGTACTGTAATAAATACTGTTTTATCTGTTTGGCTGTTCAGTGATTACTTCAATAAATTTATAAAAATACATTCTTCAAAAAGAATTGAAATGGTTGTAATTTATAGAGAAGTTGGAAAGTGCGCACGAAGGGCAGCATTTAACGAAAGGCATCCAAACTGTAATGTAAGTCACCGGTTTGTCCTTGATTTGGTAAATACGTTTTATGAAACTGGTTCAGTGACAAATAAAAACAGAAATTGTTGTATCTTGAAGAATTCAACAGTAAATGAGTATGCAATTCATACTATTTATTGTTTTTTTCCATCAAAGTGAAAAGTATTCAAAGTGAAAAGTAATAAAAACAAAATGTATGAAAATATGTCGACAATATAACAATTATCTCCCTCTTAATTTCGTCTACAAGTTCAGCCTTTCAACAGCCTTCCTAACTCGAACACTTCTTCTGATATGTGCATTATTGTCTTCATTTTCTGAAGAATCTTGTTTCTCTACTACTTCCGTAATTTCTTGATTCTGTAATTGTTCACGGGTGGACTCATCACCTTTCCCTCCTCTCATTTGATGTTGAATTATTTCAGTGTGATCATCTGGTAATTGTCTTATATCCGGTCTATCTGAAAGAACTGAAATAGGGTAATTTGATTCATGCACAACAGTTTTTGACATTTGATCAATATGTCGTCTCCAATGTTTTCCATTCACATTTATTGTATAATGTAACAACCATTTTCTATCTTTATTATGATAGTAATGAATTTTAACTGGTTCATCAAGTGAAAATTATTTTATATCTGTTTTTTCATCGTATTTCCCTTCCATATTTCGAACTGGTTTTGATTATACTAAATCTAGTTTTGTACGAATGTCTCGGTTCAACATAATCATTCATCGAGAAGGGTTCTTTCGATAATGGAGTAAAAAATTACCTAGTTTTATGTCAACATTAGAGTCATCCATTGTTTCACGCAAATAATGCTTCATGGTCTGCACCAAACGTTCTACTTGCCCATTTGTAGCTGGGTGATATGGAACTGAGAACTTATGTTTTCCATTGGATTTTATGAAACTTTCAAATTCTTGAGACTTGAAAGATGGTCCATTATCACTGACTAGTGTTACTGGTAGGCCACTTGGAAAATGCATCTACTACTATAAAAAAGGATTTTTCCATGAATGGATCAGCGAAATCCACATGAATTCTCTGCAAAGGATAACTTGGATATTCCCACTGGTGATGTATACTTGTTGAAGTTGGTTGGTTCTGTACACTCTGACATGGTTCACATCTACTGGCTGATACCTCTATGTCTGCGTCTATTTTGAGCCACCAAACGTAGGATCTAGCTTAACCTTTCATCTTCACTATGTAACGCGCCGCCGCGCTACTAGGCTGGATATCGTCTGGACAATCCGAGCATTCGGCTCCGGCTAAACAAAGTGGAGGTGGGAGCGGGTAAAAATAAATGATGTTAAATTGATTGGGCGCCAGGTGACTTCAGCTCGGCGAATACTCGGCAGGAATCGATCTTCAAATCCCCGAATCTGAAAGATACACTCTTGTCGCAATACTAATTAATCTGATCAACCTTAGAAATAAACGAACGAGTACCCAAAACAGCTTATATTGCTCATCACAATACACTTAATGAAACAAAACAGTTTAGCGATCCGAGATGATATCAAGGATCAAAAAGAATCAATAACGTAGTTATATAAACCTTGTTATTACCTTTCAACAACGCACATAATTTTCAAATTTATTCACCAACAACGCATATTATATTAATAATAGGAAGCTTAGTATCACCACACACAAAAAAATAATTTCTTGGAATAAGCATGACTGCATTGACTCAAGTAAATAATTTGTTTGTATATAACGAAAGAGATGGTTGTTTTGTTTCAAAGAATTAATTTTCTCAACAAATTTCTCAATTGAAAACAAATATATGCTTATATGAAAACATTTTATATCTCGAGTGGAAAATATAATTAATTCATAGTAAGAAAATTATTTACTTACTTCAATAAAACAATTGTTTTGAAGTAAAAACAAAAAATATCCATTGAAGATGGATATTTTCTTGATTTGAAACTATGAATTTCTCGTAATGAAGATTACATTCATTCAATTCAAGAGGAACACACAATGGTTACTTCGACTTGATGAAAGGATATTATTGATCTGAATATATGCATTGATCAGAATGAAACTTAGGTTCGTTTTCTTTAACGAAATTACTCGTTTGAGGCAACATATCTATTATTTAGATTATGTTAAATATTGGTATTGATCCGAAAATATGAATTAATTATTATAAAACTTTGAATATATAGAGTAATATTGTGGAATCAAATATATTAACTAATCAGAATGAATCTTTCGTTCATTCCCTTCAACAAAAACATTCAATGAATTAATTCAATGAATTATAAATAATGAATTCTATCGTACGAAAATAATTGAAACAAAAAGGTCAATGAAAAAAGTTTTATTCAACATAATTATCATTCTTACATGAATCAAAACAATTCTTTGGTTAACAATATTCTAACATATGATTCAAAAAATCCTTATTATCAGTAACTTTGGATATGAACTGAGAAAAAATAAAAAAACCTTTTTTCACCAGAAAAAAAAATAAACACAAATAAAATTTTCTACATATAGATGCCTCAATTCGCAAACCCGCTAACTCCACGTTTTATCAATGGAGCAACTGGTTTGCGAGTTAGGGCATCGATATGTGATCAAAAATATGAGAAAAACATCAAGATCTACAATAAAAACAGAATTTTCTGTCCATAAATCTCCACCTCAGTATTTCAGTCATCGGCTCAGTCTTTCAGTCTTAGGCTTGATTGAGTCTTTGAGTCACTTGGATTTGATTATGAGTCTTTTCAGTCCCACTTTCGAGTCTCTAGTCTTTCAAATATCTTGAGTCTTGTATATATTTTAGCTAAATGTTTCCTCTTTGCTCTGTATATATACCGTAACATGTACAAGAATGCTTCTTGGCATTCTACAGTAGAAAATTTCTGTTTCATTATTCAGCTTCACTTTGCCCCTAGGTTGAATCGTTGAGGCAGCAGCAAAATCTGTTCGATGAAGTTGACGTCTAAAAAAAATTTGCACCTATTACCTACTATTGACAAACTTGACATTACAAGGAATTAGAAATAATTGGAAACCCAAAAATTCCAAACCGAAAAATTGATTAAGTTTAGTTCAATTAAGTCGGAAAAAATAATTAAAAAATATTTTCTGGTACACTGTTTCTTTTGAAATAAAACGAAGAAATGCAGTATTGTTCTCTAAATCATGTCTTTCAATAGAGCGTGAATTTCTCTGAATAAATAATACACATAAAATTACCTGTATTTTCAGTGGAATCAATTTTTTCGATCAGACTCCCAACACTTTTTCTCTTGCAGGTATTTTCTTATATTGCATAATGGGGTTGTAAAATGGTGCCTATTTTACATAAAAGTTCATAATCGATGCAGGGTAGAGCCTCTCAAAGTCCATGTCTATCTAAAATGATAAACAAGTTAATGAAGATCAAACAGTTTTGAAGAAGTAACAACAATTCTATCGATACCAATTTTTATTTCACTTATTCATCCCGGAGAAGGATACTGTTACGTTGTCCTATGAGAGGAAACTAGCTAATTTCTTCAAATATTCCTCATTCAGGAAAGGCAAATCTTCGATAGTTACTTTGTTATCTGAAATAATGCTTATTTAATAAATTCAAAATTCAAATGAAATCATCAATAGTTTCTCAGAAATGTTTGTTCTTCATGAAAGTTTGAATACCTAAATTCTCAAACGTAGAGCTCATCTAAATAATTAAGGATTCAAAAGAGGTATTTTTCTAGCTTTCTAACTTGTAGTTGTATTTCTCAAGAAACGAAAATAATTCTTTAACCACTGAATAATTTTGATTCTATACAGAATGGCTTCATTATCCCCATAATACATCATATTTTTTTTTCAATAATATGTTTGTGTTCAAAGAAATACATATTTATAGTTTTGAATCAAGAATATAGAAGTATCAAAATACACTGACGCAAGTGCGTCTTATTCCCATGTAGGTAAATACCTACACTTTCCTCTACTTTTTATACCTATCGATGCAAAGTTATTTCTTCACATTCGTTGGTTAGGCATAATGCCGAAGTACTATGAATTATTTACCCATTAACTTTTCTATAAAACTATAAAACAGCCTACCACCTTTTGTAATCCAGTATCCATGGGGTTGTGCCGGTCATCTTTTAATACTCACCTACCAAGGAAGTTTGATACAAGTACTTAATCCTTCCATCAAGGTTGCACAGTTTCAGAAGTTTTTGGATATCCATGTTTTTGTTTTCATAACTGTTTCTCACAATTAATATGAAATATACCAACTCCAGTCCGAATGTATGTAAACGCACAATGGCACAATATGCACATTAACCTCAACGAGACCTGTTACCTGCGAACGGCGAGACCCGAAAAACACTTCTAACTACAATACTGAAGCAGACATTACACCCCTCACCCCCCTCACCAATTGCACAACAGCCTATGGAATCCGTCAGGGCCGGTCCTAGAAGAATGATGTCAGTCAACAATGTTAGAAATGTATTGAACATTTGCTGCACCTATCTGGGATCCACCTCAGATCTCTATAATTTTTGTGGGACTCAACATGTTTTTAACTACTGAACAAGGCTAAGGAAACAAAACTCTGCACTTCAGCATACTATCGGAATACTGGCCCTTTAGACGTCTATAAGGGTAATTCGAGAAATTTTTTACAACAATTTAATCACAATTTAGCAATACTTACTGTGGTTTTACCATCCAATTTTAATAGTATCTCAGATTCAAATGTAATGCAACAACTGTAATATGAAGTTGAAGACATTTCATTTTTTCATTGAAAGAAATCAAAATGTATATACTATTATTGAGAAAATGAAGTACTGAAATAAAATTTTATATTTTTTCAATTGAAAAGAGTCAGTAATATCAACTTTAAGTATTTCCGTTTTTTAATTTGAAGAAATGTATATTTATATTCTTAAATCAAAAAGAGGAAGCATTAAATCAATAAATTAGGTTTATTCATTCCGAAAAATCAACCATATCAAGCTGAAGAAATTACATTTTTAATTTTATAATGGTGTTCTTGGATTGAGCAAATATTTCAATAAAATTATATCCTTTGCTTGAAAATAACAGATGTTTCGATTCAAAGAAATATGCTCAATTGAAAAAAGAGTTTTACTTGAATTTTCAAAGAAATGCGTTTTGTCAATCTGAGATAATTTTTTTTTGTGTGCACCTACTACCTATATGAATATATACATATACGATTATCAGTCGTTAGGCAGAGGTAGAAATTATTGATAAAAAAAATCATATGTCAAGTTATTGAACGTTCAACCATAAACCAGAAGAGTATACGCCGCTAGCTAGGGGCCCGAAGCGAATGGCACGCGATATGTGTTCATAAATAGAGTCGTTAAAAACTCCAAGGCAATAAGGAAACCCAAAGACATTAATTTCCGCCGTACAATTATGTTGAGATATTTGACTAAAAAAAAAATAGAGAGAAACAATCATTATTAAATCTGTACTGAACCAAATAGGTATGGTTCCGTCGTGATTTCTACTTGCGCGTGTCCAGTTGGTCGCTCAGTAGGTCCTCAAACCTACAATAGGGTTGGTGGTATTCAGGTCCTTGACATACGTATTGAATGTCCTGCCGACCGAGACGACGCCCCAAAAAGAAACCCTTTAAAAAGAACAAATCCAAATCAAAACATTGAATGACAATAATTAAAAAAAATAGTAATCATTTCCCGATATCAAAATTTAAACTAATGACTTGATGGATTATAGAAATATTCAAGAGAAAACCAGTATATCTCCAGCTTACCGTATTTTCTTCAAGAGTTGGCAACATAGCAGCGTATGGTAAAGACGATTCCTACTCTTAGTTAAAAAAAATAAAAAAATAACTATCACCCCCAATTTATTTTTCATATTTACCAAGTTTTTTTTTTTTGGCGAACTGGCAACGTTGCAAAATAGTTACATTATATCACCCTTAGTAATTAGCAAATAGACATATTTAAGATCGCCCAAAATCAAACTCTGTAAACGTTTTTTTTTCAACAGTATATTATGTCTGACCCCGTATATTAATTACTAGAAACCTACTCAAAATCGTTCAACTAATGATGTTGTCAATCAAAACTATTCCACCGGTATGATTCGAAATCCAGTACCTGTTTCGAATATTTCTGTTCATAAATTTACTAAATTTTGTACGGTTTATTCGGTGAATAAAATGAAAAGAAACACTATTGAAATGTTCTAGTGGACGGAACATATCAAAATCATTCCTCAATCAAGAATGTAAAAAAAAAATTGAAACAGACCAGGAAAATCCGTGTCAAAAAAAAACATAAAAATTAAATTCACTCATTGACAAAATTCATGAAACCTACCTTCCGGCTCAGAAGGGTTTTCTTCAGAGAATAACGTTGGCCAAGGAAATGCTATTTTCCATTGAATTTTTACGAAATTCGAGTATCACATGGGATATTATTGAAAGTGATCTATCAGCAATTAGCTTCCCAAGCAGGTTCTAAAATAGTGAAGAAAAGTTGTGAGATTTCCTTCCGGGAGAGAAAATTGACTGAAAAGTTTTTATGAAAACGAGGTTACTCACGTGAGAATCCTATAATCCTCCGAAGAGAGTGAAATTTTGCTTCCAAACTAACAATGCAGCTACTTAGTGGAACTACTTCAAACACCAATTTCACTTGGCTAGAACCTCTGGAAAATTCTCCTCAAAGAGTTGTAATTTAACAATGTTTCCAACAGGTTCGTGTTAGACTTCTCACGTCGATGAGTATATATAAGTCAACTTTTCTCTCACAGTTCCAATATGGAAGGGCCGGAAGTTTGATGGGGGGTTGAGATGGAGAGATGAGATGGAGAGTTGAGCCTACTTCTGTCTATTAGAAAAAAAACTTAAAGGTCAGACGCATGGCTCTACTTCACCAGAAGGAGGTCAATGGGCCAATCAGAGTTCGAAATGAACAGCACGTATTTCCGACTGCAAAGTCAATACAGCGAACTTGCCACCAATTGTTACCCAACCATCCACGCAAAAAAATATATTCATTATACACTAAAAATATTTACAAAATTGGAAATCTAATTAGTTTTCCTTCCACGGGAAATTTTCAGAAATCCAACCAACTTTTGTCATGAAATGGGGGCATGCGCTACTCTCAACAGGTAGTTTTCATTCCACCTGGCGACGTGGTTTCAAGAGAACAATTAAAAGACTACCTTGTTTACCTGGCCGCTAGGGGGGAGGATTAGTTGATGGCGTCTATTCACCGCCGTATTACCTCATTTAAAGGTAACTTCCTGAATACAATTTAATATCAGGTTCATGTTACTGTGCCATGCTAATTCTGATCTTGGCTTCTCTTAATGTCGATCCCAAAAATAATATGGGGTCCTAACAATCCCGCCACCTATCGAAGGGATGCGCAACTCCAAATACCAACTAAGATGTGCGCCAGCAATAGAGGCGATTTTAGTTTCGATATGACACCGTCCAGCTTCACGTCCAAATGCCTACCAATGGTACTAACTACAAGTGTAAAATGACAAATATGCAAACGGTAGTAAACAACATAACCTTGTCACAATTAGAATGTAAACATCCGATGACTTCGCAGTAATTGTACGAAAAACCAGGTAAATTTGAATATGATTACTCTTACGATGTTACAGTAGAGGTTCATTTATAACTTGTGTTGTATTATTTTTTTTTTGAGATACGTCAAGGCAGTCCTAACCTATCAATCTTTTGTTTCAGATTCTCAGGCCCATTGGATCCGATGTGGTGTGATAATGATCGAAATAAACTAGCCATCAACCCCAGACGGATCTTAAAAGTACACTGCTCGTGAGGAAGAAATCCAGCAAGCAATAATACTTATTGTTTTTCCTTAGCGCTGAAGAACGACAAATGGTCATCACGACGAATAATTCTCTTGTTCGATTAATCCAAACAGCCAATTCCTCAGTGACACAAAGTGGTTCAATTGTGACGTTTGAACTGAATTCACAGGGTGTTGAAAGACTAGACTCTGGAAAGCGGTTTTCACTAGACGGAGATGATATGGAAGAGTAAAATGTTATGTATTACTTTAGTTAGGTAACAATGGCAATTATGTACATGAACTGATGAATAAAGTATATTCCACAGTGCATACTACTCCATTTATTACAGGTGAGTTCTTAAGACAATTTGAACCGTTACAACTATTCCTACGTGTCCCTGATGTAATTCTTCAAGAATTCTTCCTCTCAGGTTGATCGGTATCACTACTCTGAGTCCTTTGAAAATGACTCCATCAGAAAGAGAAAATTCATGATCGTTTCCTACAAATCCAGTTAGTTTTATTTATGTACCGGTATAAAAATTTTCATATACAGTCTTCAATTCAGGATCATTTTTGGTTTCTTCTGCAATTTTCATATTTGTTACAGGTAAAACTGTAATTTGTGCTAATTGATAAGCTGTTGCTCCATCGATATTAACTTTGGTATTCTTATGATGTATCGAGTCAACTGGTAAACGTGATAAAGCATCTGCATTTGCATGATGATCTGTGGAACGATAACTGATTTGGTAATCGAAATCTTGAAGGAATTGAGTATAATGAAGCATCCTGGTAGCAGCCATTCTTGAAAGTTTTTTATCTGGCTTCGATAGGTACTCCATCCATTCTTCAATTTGTTACGGAGAAATATGAAGTTCATATGGAATGACGATTGCGAAGAAGCTTTCAAAATGATCAAAAAGGAAATATCTTCAGATCTTGTACTTTGTGGATACAATCAAAATCTACCTCTTTCATTGGTGACAGATGCAAGTGGATATGGTTTGGGAGCAGTTCTATCCCATAAGCTTCCTGATGGGACTGGAAAGCCAATAGCGTTCGCTTCCAGATCTTTAAATTCTTCAGAAAAAAATTATAGTCAAATAGATAAAGAAGCTTTAGCGATATATTGGGCATTCAATCATTTCTTTCAATACTGTTACAGACTTAGATTCGAACTTATTACCGATCATATACGGTTATTTTCAATTTTCGACCCAGATAAAAACTTCCAAGTTATTTCCCCCGTATATGTTTTAAGAGGTAGGACAGAATTCTGAATTTGTTTCCATGGAAATAATTTCTTGAAGGTATCAAATAAAATGGAAGAGACAGCTGCTCCAGTGTCAAGATCAAGCTAAATCGGAATGTTGTCTAAGTAAATTTTATTTCGTTTCTCAATTTCTTCTGGTATACAATTATTCAAGGTATTTATGTAATAGTTCTCTTCTACGTTCTGATTCGTGTTGTGATTGCAATTGTAACTAATTTTGACTTGTTGGCTTCTGATTTTTGGTTTCTGCTTGTGACCTGAAGAAATGTTGACTGGAACCGCTGCTTCTTCATACTTTCGCTAAATGTCCAGTTCGCTGACAGAATGTGCAACGCGACTGAATGCATCTACAAGTATTCGCTAGATACGAATTATCTCCACAACGGTAGCATTTCCTTTTATTTTGAGGTCGAAATGTGTATTTTTGAAATGTGGGTTTTGCTGCTACTGTAACGGTGGTTTCAACTGATTTTTGGAGAATTTGTATTTCTCTTGAATCTTTTTGGGCTGATTCCATAGCTAATGTCACATTGACGCAATCTTAGAAATTGTTATTCGGCTCTTTCAACTGAATTAGTCTCTCTAACCAACTTGCATTTCTCAGTCCACTAATAAATTGTTGCCGTAAATGACTATTCGCAGTTGAAGCATTGCAGGAATTACATTTAAAATCACAGTTTTTACATAATCTCTTAAGTTTAGCAACAAAGTTTGAAATGGTGTCGCCTTCCTGTTGAATCCTTTGTGTGAAACGATTCTGTTAGGTAATTATACTGGGAGGAGGGTGTAAATGTTCCTTGATCATTTTGACTAAACAGTCATACGATTTGTTTTTTGGATCATCGGGACTTGTTAAACTGAATAACAGCTGAAGGGTTTTGGTTCCCATAGTGTGTATCAGCCATTCTATCTTCTTTTCTTCGATTTCTTGTAGTGTTCCTGTAATTTTTATCATGTTGAAAAAAATTTCCAACCTCCTTATGTAAATGTCCCAAGTTTCCTTCTCTTCACAGAAATCTTGCGAAGATAGCACATCTGTAGACACATTACTGGAGTTTGTAGATTGCATAGTAAGTGTTTCGATTAATTTATTGAGCTGATCACTATCCATCATTAACCACTTTGAATTGTCGCCACTGATGTATCTTGAAGAATTTAACAGTAAATGACAACGCAATTTATACTTATGATTGACAGGATCGTCAGTAAAAAATCTGTCTTATGTTTTTTCCACCAAAGTGAAAAGTGATAAAAACAAAATGTATGAAAAGATGTCGACAATATAACAGAAATAACCCCAGACAGGTACTAAATAAAGAAGCTCTAATTGAAGTTTAGGGAACATTTGCTGCAGAGCCGACGAGCTCCTTACAATCAGTATCGGAATTTCACGCGAGACTGTAAGATAAGCATTGAAATTGCATAAATTTCATCGATATAAATAGCAGATTCTTCAAGAGCTCCACGATGATGACAATGATAGAAGAATAGAGTTTTGTGAAACCATGTATCATCGAGTCAATACCATCCCTAATCTTCTATTAAACATAATAAATGAATGAATAAATATTTCTTCAATATTTATAGTCTTTTTAGGTGAAGCAAGTCCTTTTATCGTTCATACGTGTCGTAAATGATAGCTTTTGTCGTGATTTGTGCTAACTTCTCTAGAATCATCTTGTTCATTTATCTGATTATTGGTTCACCGTAAACATAGCGATTGTTTAGGTCCGCTAAGTTTCAACTTATCAGCCAAATCTTGATGAATCAAAGTAACAAGTAGAAGCATCGTCTAATAACGCATAGTAAGTGTTCATTGAGTAATTTCCATTTGAAATAACAACCGGTATAATTTTCAGAAAAACCTTTTTATTCGACCATATATGGCAGTTATTTTCAACGGGTAATTCATGTGAGGTATATGGACGTTGTTCAGTACTATCAACTGTTTTATGGTGCAAATGTTCATGATGTAACTTATCGTAACCATCTACTTCACATTCTTTTACTTTCTACAATTTCTAATGCCGTGATAAGGTAAAAGAATGAAAAACAAATTTTATTAGAGGTTATGAATGACCACCTTTCATCAGTAGAAAATGATCTAAATTTTGGACAAACACTCAAATGATGAATTTTACTAGAGCAATATATACATTTCTTGTCATACCTTTCGTAGTCGAGGTTACGTCTCTTTTCAAGTTCCGTATCTTTGATGGTTCATTTTGAGATAACTTGTCTAATTTCGGAATTTGGAGTTGCCAAGCTGCATTGGATTTCATTTCTAGCCAAGAAATAAATTCAATGAGTTTACATGTGTCATTCGGCAAATCAGAAATATTTTCTATCCACGTGACTTTGTAAGATATCGGCAGTTTGTTCAATAAATCATGCAGTAACATTGGATTGCGTAAATGATCGTTTTCTCCCAAGACTTCTATGATGGCCACAAGATTTTTAACTTCGTCTGAAAAATTGATAAGCATTTCTAATTTGTCTTCTTTTACGGTAGGTACCTTTTTTACTTTATCTAGTAGAAGAAATATAATATGTTCAGGACGCCCAAAACGATTCTCCAGAAGACTCATGACTTTATCAACGTTTTGCGGTAAAATTAGTAGAGACTGGACAACCTTTTTTGCGTTTCCTTTTAAGCATTTCAGTAGCCTACACTGATATTCCTGATTAGAGTAGCCACAAAGCGCTGTCCAGTTTCTAAATTGAAATATAAAATTTGGCCGTTCAGTGGGGTCTCTACTGAATATGGTTAAGTCCTTAGGAATAAACTGTCTAGTCAACAATTTCGTGATATGTGGATTAGTGATAAAAGTCGTTTTGATTTGGAATAGGATATATTTCCTTTTTAATAGAATGCAACTCACCTACCTCATTGCATCCATTAGCGGAGTTTGATTTCGCATGTTTTGTATTCCAGGGATTTTCTCCTGTCATCCAATTAGCAATATTTGGTTTTCTGCTTACTATTGACTCAATTCCAACTGACCTACTGATTTCTTCATCTATATTGGACTCTTCCTGAATTTTTGCCATTTGTAATGCAAATTGTAAATCCTTCATTTTCAACATCTCTTGTTGTATTTATGTATTTTTTATCTTCATTTCTATTTCGGCTTCTTTCTGTCTTCTACTTGAAGATTTAGTACTTTGCTTCGACTAGAACTTGATTTCTTAGAGCAGCTTTCATTAACGAATGTATGGTTCCTGATTTCTGCATTCACGGATACGTTGGGACTCTCAAGCTTTTGTTCCAATTCAGTTCCGCTGGAAGCTCCTTTTTCCCACTTTTCTTCTATAGCCATAATCGATATCAAATCTCTGTTTTCAGCAAGTAGTGCACTTCGTCTAATCTCTGACATCGTTATATGGATTCAACTGAATTCCAAAGTGTTGACTCTATAGTAGCGATGAAGGACCAGATGTTTCAGTCTTCCCTGAAATATCGACGTTTCAATAATAATCCGGCTCGAAGGACTAGATGTTTCAGTCTTACCTGAAATATCAACGTTTCAATAATAAATCCGGTTCGAAAAGCAAAAATTAAAATATACTTTTTTATGTCAGTGTCTAACTTATATTTTTTTATCAACAACATGCAAATGTCCATCACAGGTAACTATTCACAAATTATAAAAATTGAACAGAACAAATATAATTGATACAATCAAATTGGGTAAATCTGGAACAAAGACATCTGACTACAGATTTATGGAAGAAGGATTAGATACACGACTCCCCAATAGCGACAATTTCGTCTATTAACATTGTCATTGAGAAAAAATTAACACTCATCGCTGAAACAGACGTTTATTAGAAGATTAGGGATGGTATTGACTCGATCATACATGGTTTCACAAAACTCTATTCTTCTATCATTGTCATAATCGTGGAGCTCTTGAAGAATCTGTTATTTATATCGATGAAATTTATGCAATTTCAATGCTTATCTTACAGTCTCGCGTGAAATTCCTGTCTATTCTAAAAAGACTATAAATATTGAAGAAATATTTATTCATTTATTTCATTTATTCATTCATTCATTCATTCATTCATTCATTCATTCATTCATTCATTCATTCATTCATTCATTCATTCATTCATTCATTCATTCATTCATTCATTCATTCATTCATTCATTCATTCATTCATTCATTCATTCATTCATTCATTCATTCATTCATTCATTCATTCATTCATTCATTCATTCATTCATTCATTCATTCATTCATTCATTCATTCATTCATTCATTCATTCATTCATTCATTCATTTATTCATTCATTCATTCATTCATTCTTCCATCCATCCGTCCATCTGTCCGTACGTCCATCCGTCCATCCGTCCATCCGTCCATCCGTCCATCCGTCCATCCGTCCATCCGTCCATCCGTCCATCCGTCCATCCGTCCATCCGTCCATCCGTCCATCCGTCCATCCGTCCATCCGTCCATCCGTCCATCCGTCCATCCGTCCATCCGTCCATCCGTCCATCCGTCCATCCGTCCATCCGTCCATCCGTCCATCCGTCCATCCGTCCATCCGTCCATCCGTCCATCCGTCCATCCGTCCATCCGTCCATCCGTCCATCCGTTCATCCGTCCATCCGCCCATCCGTCCATCCGTCCATCCGTCCATCCGTCCATCCGACCATCCGTCCATCCGTCCATCCGTCCATCCGTCCATGCGTCCATCCGTCCCTCCGTCCGTCCGTCCGCCCGTCCGTCCGTCCTTCCGTCCGTCCTTCTGTCCTTCTGTCCGTCCGTCCTTCGGTCCGTCCTTCCGTCCGTCCTTCCGTCCGTCCTTCCGTCCGTCCGCCCTTCCGTCCATCCGTCCATCCGTCCTTCCGTCCTTCCGTCCTTCCGTTCTTCCGTCCTTCCGTCCTTCCGTCCGTCCTTCCATCTGTCCTTCCGTTCGTCCGTCCGTCCGTCCGTCCTTCTGTCCTTCTGTCCTTCGGTCCTTCTGTCCGTCCGTCCTTCGGTCCGTCCTTCCGTCCGTCCTTCCGTCCGTCCGTCCTTCCGTCCGTCCGTCCTTCCGTCCATCCGTTCTTCCGTCCCTCCGTCCTTCCATCAGTCCTTCCGTTCGTCCGTCCGTCCTTCCGTCCGTCCGTCCGTTCTTCCGTCTGTCCTTCCGTCTTGGATGAAGAAGAAAAAGAATTGGAAGAAATAATGGAAGCAGTAAACAGGATTAACAATAGCGTAGCTGAAGAAAATAATGGGAAAATAAATAAAGCTGACCTACTCGTAATTAGAGGGGCAACACAGATTATTATGCAGACACTCACCAGGACTATAAGAAAAATAGGCACACTACAAACAGCAAATGCTAGACTGTCGGGGCAAGTACAAATGTGGAGGAGTCGAGCACAGCAAAACCAGAGACAGAAAGAACAATTTCCACTACTAACAGGAAAAACTATGGAAGACCTAACAGAAGTGATCAGACAACAAATAAACATTAGCTTACAGGCAGAGAGACGACAACCAACGATGACACTGACACCATGGACACTACCTGGGCTACCCAACAGGACAGAATTCATACCGCCAACACAACCACTACAAACAGATCCCATACGAAACTTCGATCTTGGAACACCAAATTTCCAGATAACGAAAGATACAACACCACAGACAACATATACCAACATCCCAGAAAGGACACCACCACAGGAGAGCCAAAATAAAGAGAAATGGACAACCCCCACAAAAAGACACGAAATTATAGTAAGACTACCCGAAAACGACGACCCCCAGAAGACAACAAAAGCCATAAAGGAAATACTGACAACCGGAGAACAAGAATTGAAAGGACTTCGAGGAATAAGAAAGCTCCAAAGTGGAGGAGTCATAATAGAAGGGAAAGACGAAAAACAAATCAAACTAGTACAGGAAAAACTGAAAGAAAATGCACAACTACAAACCAGACAAATGGGAGGAGGAGAACCTACCTTAATGCTTACGGGAGTAGAAACAGGTCTCAACGACCATGAGATAGTTGAGAGCCTAATAGAAGAAAATGACGTCATCACTAGGGAACATGGAGAGGAATATGCGTTAAACAACATAAAAGTAATATCCAAAAGACCTTGCAGGAACCCAAGAAAAGAAAATGTTCTAATTCAAACCACTTCAGATATCTTCAGAACACTGATCAAAATGGAAGAAGTCAGCTTGGACCTAATTTCAATTAGGGTACAAGAATACGTGAATGTTGCTATGTGTTTTAGATGCAGCCGTTTTGGTCATGTGTCAAAACACTGTAGAGAAAGGGAAGAAAGATGTTATAGATGCGGAGGAAAACACCAGGGAACAGACTGCCAAAATCCAACCAACTGCCCAAACTGCGAACAGATGAAAATGACACCTAGAGGACACGAAGCCAGAGACAACAACTGCCCAATCTACAAGAGGAAACTGCAATTGAACAGGAGCTACATCAACTACAGAACTTGATGATACGGCAACACAGACAATGCACAAACCGAGGGGAGACAAATCGCTGAGGATGCTTCAGGTAAACATAGGAAAAGGTAAGACTGCCACAGATCAATTATTACAAAAAATAAAAATAGATAAGATAGACATCATATTGATACAAGAAATATACCCACGGACAACATCGACGGACACACACAACCTAATCAGACAGGGGGATAAATCAAAAACAGGGATTTTAATAAATAAAAGAATGAAGGAAGTGTTAACAATAATAGAAATGACAAACGACAACACAACGACAATACAGGTGGGTAAAGGAAAAGATAAGATAACAATTATTAATATCTACGACGAACCAGGAGAACAAAGAAACACAAGATTCTTGGAAGTGAGGGAAAAAATTGAGAAGACTAAAGGAAAAATTATACTCGCTGGAGACCTAAATGCAAAAAACACGGTATGGGGAGGAGTGGACACGGACACACGAGGAGAAGAATTCATGGACTGGACTATCACAAACGGATTCTATATAGAGAATAATAGAAGAGACATAGCAACGTATAGCTGTAACAGGGGCCAGAGTTGGGTAGACGTTACAGTTACAAAGGGCATACAACTACAAAAATGGGAAGTACAAGAAGAGGACTCACTCAGCGACCACCGCTACATCACGTACATGACAGGACAAATAGAAGAGAAAGAAAACGCGCAAAAAGATCTGACTGGGACAAATTTAAGAACATACTAGCAGAATACACAATAGAGGGACAACTGGAAATGGAAGACAGGGCAGAACATATACAAAAATGCTGCGAAAAAGCATGTAAGGAAGCTGTACCTACAAAGAAGGCACCAAAGAGACATACACAGATCTGGTGGACAGATGAACTCACAATACGACGAAGAAACACAAACAACGCTAGAAGAAATTGGCAACAGGATAGGATAAACGAAACCAAGAGAACAAACTATGAAAGGATAAGAAGAGAATATAAAAACAAAATCAAAGAAACTAAAAAAATATCGATACAAAAATACATTACAGAACAAAACCAAAACGACCCATGGGGACTGGCTTACCGAATATTAAGAAAGAAAAGGAAAGAACAAACAACACTCGGCACGATACAAAAACCAGACGGAACATGGACACAAACAGAGAACGAAACCCACGTAGAATTATTAAACCAATATTTTCCGCCAAATAGCCAAGCTACAGAGGAACATCTAGAGATACTAAGAACGATAAGTCAACAACAAAGACTGGAGAGAAATGACATAGAAATCACAATAGAAGAACTCAAAGACACAGCCAAAACGTTAAAACCAAACAAAGCAGCGGCGAGCGATGGGATCCCAAATGAAGCAGCCATACACATAATTGAAGCACTCGGACAACAACTGCTAGATATCATAAATGATGCTATGAGACAAGGGATATTTCCAAAGGTCTGAAAAAGAGCGAATATTGTCTGGATACCGAAAAAAGGCAAAGGGCAGCGGCCCATCTCATTACTACCAACAATGGGCAAACTGATCGATAAAATAATCACCAAAAGACTAACATACTATCTAGAAATGGAAGACAAAATCGAGAAAAGACAACATGGATTCAGAAAGGCGCATAACACAACAGGAGCAATAAAAAACATAATAAAAACTATACAGTACAATAAAGGACAAAAAATAAATACACACATCATAACATTGGATATAAGCAACGCTTTTAACACCGCATGGAAAGGAAACATACAAAAGATCATGAAAGATAAACAAGTATACGAAAACATTACACAAACAGCAATAGACTTCCTCACAGACAGAGCGATAAGCAGTGGGCAAACTACAAGGACAACAGACAGAGGATGCCCACAGGGATCCAGCAAGGGACCGATACTCTGGACCATGGTGATGGAGGATTGGTTCGCCACAGTAGATAGGGAGACAAATAAAGACAAACAAATAACGATCCAGGCCTTTGCGGATGACCAGATAGTTATGATATCGGGATTAACAATCAAACAAATAGAACAAAGATGGGCAAAAGTGTGGAAAGCATGCAAAGAATGGGCGAGCAGAAATAAGTTGAAGTACAACCTAGAGAAAACTGAAACTATGTATATAACAGGGAGTACCCAAAACACGCCACCACACATACAAATGGACGAATACACAACAACGAATAAAGAAAGTATCAAGTATCTCGGACTTACGATAGATCGCAAAATGCTATGGATCGAGCACGTGAAAAACATTAGAAGCAAAACACAAAAAATGGCAAACAAGCTATTCGTGGTGGCTGGCAGGGAATGGGGAACAGATCGAGAAATTCTCAAAATAATATATGAAAAGGCCATAAAACCAATGATATTATACGGAGCCGATATTTGGGGACAAAGAGCCAATGATAGCAAGATAAAAAAGCACTTAAGAGCCATGGAAAGACCATTCTTGCTGGCCATCACGAAAGCATACCGGACAGCGTCAACAGACACGCTTCATGTTCTCACAGGCACGACACCACTCCAAATTGACGCCGAAGTTGAATATACGCACAACACAAACAACAGACAGGACATAGAAAACAACAAAGCGAAACAGCAAGATAAAGCACATCCCGCAAAAGTACACAGGAGAATAGAGGAACCTCGAGCCAACAGTACTCACATATACGTGGACGCAACAAGAAACGAACAAGGACAAAGAGCATATGGACTAACAAAAACAAAAGAACAGGTGACATGGGAAAACAAAGGTAAGAAGATAAACTATGGAGATATACACCAAGCAGAATTATGGGCTATCAAGGAAGCTATAAACTGGACAACAATAGAAGACGGAGACATAATAATATACACAGATTCACAAAGATCAATAGATAAAATTAATAACACCAACTGCACTTACAAAACCGCAAATTACATACAAAAAGCCATTCAAGATAAAAACGACCAAGGACAAAGAACACAGATAAAATACATCAACAGAAGAAACCAATACATACAAAAAGCAGAACGAATAGCAAAAAGACAAATAAACAACGAGGCATTTGAAAACATAGGGAAAACCAAAAAAGAACTCAGGGAAGCAAAATCGATGGAAAAACAAGAAAAATGGCAAACACACTGGGATAGAGCAGAAACAGGCAGGACGACACACAACTTATTTCCAACGGTAAGCAACAATAGGATACCAATTTCATGGAAGACAACACAATTAGTCACAGGGCACGGACACATGCAAACGTATTACGCGCGATTCAAGCTGAGACAAACAAATGGCATGTGTAGCTGTGAAACAGAACAAGAAGACAGCCAACACATAATCAATCACTGCCAAATAAAACAAAGGAGGGAAGCAAGGACGGAAATGATTGAATACCTACGGAATAAAAACATCCAATACCCACCCGTATAGATAGACAGACAAATATTAGATAAAAAAATTATAGAGGAAATAAACAAATGGGGGGAAAAAATGATAATGGACGACGTAGAATAAGGGCAAAGACTGGATCCAGACTGAAGCACCCTCACGAGGCGTCAAACCAAGGTGAGATATGTAAAAATTATTATTATTATAAATTGTATAAAACTTACAAAACAAAAATAAAAAACTGGAACCGCTAATTTTTAGGAGCGTGGAGTTGGGAAGGGTTGCCTTGGAAGGGTTTTCGCTAGTTAGATGGTAGAAACAGAGGCCTCATGCCGAAAGGTGGGAAGGCCGTCCGGCCTAAACCGGAAAACACACGTCTCATGTCCGTCCTTCCATCCGTCTTTCCGTCCGTCCTTCCGTCCGTCCATCCGTCCGTCCTTCCTTCCGTCCGTCCTTCCGTTCGTCCTTCCGTCCTTCCGTCCGTCCGTCCTTTCGTCCGTCCTTCCGTCCGTCCTTTCGTCCTTCTCTCCGTCCGTCCGTCCGTCCGTCTGTCCGTCCGTCCGTCCGTCCGTCCGTCCGTCCGTCCGTCCGTCCTTCCGTCTGTCTGTCCGTCCGTCCTTCGTTCCGTCCTTCCGTCCGTCCCTCCGTCCGTCCTTCCGTCCGTCCTTCCGTCCGTCCTTCCGTCCGTCCTTCCGTCCGTCCTTTCGTCCGTCCTTCCATCCGTTCGTCCGTCCGTCCGTCCGTCCTTCCGTCCGTCCGTCCGTCCGTCCTTCCGTCCGTCCGTCCGTCTTTCCGTCCGTCCTTCCGTCCGTCCATCCGTCCGTCCTTCCGTCCGTTCGTCCTTCCTTCCATCCGTCCGTCCGTCCGTCCGTCCTTCCTTCCGTCTTTCCGTCCGTCCTTCCGTCTTTCCGTCCGTCCTTCCGACCGTCTGTCCGTCCGTCCGTCGGTCCTTCCGTTCGTCCTTCCGTCGGTCCTTCCGTTCGTCCTTCCGTCCGTCCTTCCGTCCGTCCGTCCGTCTGTCCATCTGTCCTTCCGTCCGTCCTTGCGTCATTCCGTCCGTCCTTCCGTCCGTCCTTCCGTTTGTCCTTTCGTCCGTCCTTCCGTCCGTTCGTCCGTCCTTCCCTACGTCCGTCCGTCCGTCCGTTCTTCGGTCCGTCCTTCCGTCCGTCCTTCCGTCCGTCCTTCCGTCCGTCCTTCGGTCCGTCCTTCCGTCCGTCCTTCCGTCTGTCCTTCCGTCCGTCCTTCCTTCCGTCCATCCTTCCGTCCGTCCGTCCGTCCATCCGTCCGCCCGTCCGTCCGCCCGTCCGTCTTTCCGTCCGTCCTTCCGTCTGTCCGTCCTTCCGTCCGTCCTTCCGTCTGTCCGTCCTTCCGTCCGTCTGTCCGTCCGTCCTTCCGTCCGTCCTTCCGTCCGTCCCTTCATCCGTCCTTCCGTCCTTCCGTCCTTCCGTCCGTCCTTCCGTCCGTCCTTCCGTCCGTCCTTCCGTCCGTCCTTCCGTTCGTCCGTCCTTTCGTCCTTCCGTCCTCCCGTCCTTCCGTCCGTCCGTCCTTCCGTCCTTCCGTCCTTCCGTCTTCCGTCCTTCCGTCCTTCCGTCCTTCCGTCCCCTGTCCGTCCGTCCTTCCGTCCGTCCGTCCTTCGGTCCGTCTTCCCGTCCGTCCTTCCGTCCGTCCTTCTGTCCGTCCTTCCGTCCGTCCTTCCGTCCGTCCTTCTGTCCATCCTTCCGTCCGTCCTTCCGTCCGTCCGTCCTTCCGTCCGTCCGTCTGTCCTTCCGTCCGTCCGTCCTTACGTCCATCTGTCCTTCCG
The DNA here is from genome assembly GCA_958502065.1 of Chrysolina americana. Taxonomy (NCBI): domain Eukaryota; kingdom Metazoa; phylum Arthropoda; class Insecta; order Coleoptera; family Chrysomelidae; genus Chrysolina; species Chrysolina americana. Next base: position 68,495,762 of record OY293410.1, read on the forward strand.
TCCGTCCGTCTGTCCTTCCGTTTTTCATGTATGTTGATCAAGTTGTTGATGATAATGCCGATGTGAATTTTATTTCGAAACCATCCACAAGTACACAATATCATAAAACAAATTTAACTCAATCAAAAATGCATCAATTTCTGATGTAAATGCTGAAGATAAACAAATAATTTGGTCAATTGCAAAAAGAATTAACAATTCTATTGAATGGAATGAATTCATTATCATTTCTGGTACAAAATTGGGAATAAAAATTGTTACAGGAAGTGACGTTAATATTCTAAATAAAACTGAATTTTTGAAAATTAAGAGTGAGAAAAAGAAACATTTACTGAAGAGTAATATTTCATTGACATCATATTCGGGACATGAGATTTCAACAAAGGGTATTGTTGCACTAGAATGTGAATATAAAGGTATTAAAAAAGAATTGATTTTCCATATTATTTAATTTTATTCATCACAATCTATTTCAAGTTTACAAGGTTGTATCGTTTTGAATATAATTGAACCTAATAATGAATTTCAAATCAATCTCATCAATACAATTGGAAATATCCTTTTGAGTTATTCATCGATTTTTCATGGGAATGGTAGATTGTACAATTGAAAATGTAAAATAACATTGAAAGAACATGCCATGGCAAAAATTCATGCAGCACGTAAAGTTCGTTTAGCATTAAAAAATAAAGTATTGAAAAAACTCAATGAAATGGAAAAAGATGGTTTGATCAAAAAAGTTCATGAACCCTCTGATTGGGTTCATCCCATAGTTGTTGTTAATAAACCAAATGGGGATGTTAGCATTTGTATGGATCCAAGAACGCTTAATGAAAATATTGAAAGGGGACATTTTTCCATTCCAAAATTCGAAGATTCGTTTTAACAATTAAATGGGTCAAAAGTATATTCATTACTAGACGCTTCATCAGCTTCTTAACAAGTGCCATTAGATGAAGATAGTTCAAGAATGTGTACAGTAGCAACAACTTTTGGAATCTATCAATATCTTGCCATACGGAATTTCTAGTGCTCCAGAAATTTTTCTAAGAATCATGATGCATATTTTAGAAAATCTTTTAGGTGTGATCGTATATTTCGACGATATATTAGTTTTTGGTAATAATATCGAAGGGCATAATAAAAATTTATCGAAAGTTTTAAAAATACTTCAAGATGCAGGTATGACACTGAACAAAGAAAACTCTAAATTTTCCGTCACAGAGGTGAAATTATTGGGACATGTAATCAATGAGAATGGTATAAAACCAGATGAAAATAAAATAAATGCTATAAAAAAAATATCGAATCCAAAAAATAACGATTTCTCGGTATGATCACATATCTAGCAAAATTTTTACCAAACTTATCACAAAAAATTTTTTCTCTTAGAAAACTATTGAGTGAAAAAAATAGATGGATAAGGATATGGAACAAGAACAATGTTCAACGCACAAAAAAAAAATTGTCACCACTTCACCAGTTTTGAGTTTCTTTGATAGTGAAAAAAATACAGTTTTGTCAGTAGATGCCAGTAGATATGGACTAGATGCTGTTGTTTTGCAAAACAATTTACCTATTGAATATGCTTCAGTATCTCTGAATTCAACACAACAACGCTATAGTCAAATTGAAAAAGAATTACTTGCCATTGTCTATGGTTGTGAGAGATTTCACTATCACTTATATGGCAGAACGTTTGAAGTTCATACAGATCACCGTCCTTTACTGGGCATCGTGAAAAACCAATTGATGATTTATCACCTCGATTGCAAAGACTTAGGAAAAAGGTTGCAAATAGCCGATACTTTAAATCGAGATCTCAGAGCTGATATAATAAATACGAATTATATTGACCAAGGAGCACATGTATTCTCTATTATTGCTACATCAGAGGAAAATGTTGAAAGAATAACTGATGTAACAGCTGAAGATCCAATATTGAAACAACTCATGCTTTATGTTGAAAGGGGTTGGCCACATCATAAAATAACTTTACACCCAGATCTTAAACATTTTTGATCAATACGTGATGATATTTACTCTTATGAAAATGTTTTATTCTATAAAAAAAGACTAATAATTCCAGAATAATAGAGGAATGAGTTTTTATCTATCTTACACAAGGTTCATCAAGGAGTTACTGCATGTCAGAATTTAGCTAAAGACGGTATTTATTGGCCAGGAATCATGAGAGATATTGATAATTTTGTTCTCTCTTGTGATGTTTGTCAAAGACATTAAAAAAACAATCCAAAATAATTACTCATACCCCATGATATTTAAAATATTTCAATAGTATAGATTTTCTTATAGTTGTTTGCTATTTCAGTAAATTTCTAATAGTTGATAAACTACAAAGCTCTGCAGTCATTTCATGTCTCAAAAATATATTCGTTTCATTCGGTTTTCCCTTTGAAATTTTTTCTGATAATGTCCAGCCCTTCAGCACTTCTGAATTTAAAAATTTTGCTGAACATTGTAATGTTAAGTTAACTACTTTGAGTTCTCACTATCCTCGATCGAACGGTATGATAGAACGTCACAATCAAATAATTAAAAATCTATTCACTAAAGTTTTGGTCGATAATTCTGAAGATATCTTGTTGACTATCCTCTACTATAACAATACACCAAAGAATGGGATACCTTCTCCATCTGAACTACTCATGGGTAGAAGACTTCGTACTCTGATGCCTGTTCCACAGAGTAGTTTAATTCCTAATTTTGAAACAGAACCGTCTGGAGAAAAAATTCAGTTGAGTCAATTTGACCAGAAGCAGCAATACGACATCAACACTAAAAAACTGAGCAAATTACAAGTTGGTCAAAAAATATTATTTCGACATCATAACGGATGGAAGTTAGGAGAAGTAGTGAGAAAAAACAGAGAAAACGACTATAACATACTTGAAGCAAGTGAGCAAGTAATTTATAGAAGAAATCGTGAACACCTCAGACCATATAAATGTTCACCTTCAACATTAGTAAAATTTCACGAAAACCTTACCAGTTACTACAGTCCATCAATGAAAGAAGTCAAGATGGTCAAGATCTTGGAGCTGAGAATGATTCGACAAAGTCTAGTGAGGCAGACCCTGAACATGAAATTCCACTCGAAAGCTACGACAATGATGCTGTCGGTGGTTTAACAACACGAAGTGAAAGAAAAATTATAATTCCAAAAAGATTCAAATAATTTTCTTTTTTATAAAAAGAGGGCGTGTTATATATTCCTTATTTTTGTATCACGTTATATTTTTCATGTACGTTGATCAAGTAGTTGGAAATTGAATTTTTTGAAGGCAGAAAAATAATAACTTGTCAAACAATAAAACGTCAGATTTTTCTTTTGAATTTAAAATACGATTCCATTAGATGAATTAATTCTAAATAGAATAACAGAAGATACTACAGGAACATTTTTAGGCTACTATATTTAGAAGAAATGGAAACTGCTCCTATTAATTATTCTGAAGAGAAACGGAGGCTATAAGAGAGATACCTATTACAGACAACGAAAATATGGAGAAAGTCAATGGAGGAGGACGTACGGATAGAAAAATAAGAAAAATTATAGAAAATGTAGAAAAAAATACTGGACGCACTATGACGGAGAAAAAGTATCAGAAGAAGCCACGTCGAGCACCAGATATTCAGAAAGGAGAGAATGAGGCCCCGAAGGAGGGGAGTTCTACATGCATATAGAAGATAGAGAACCAAAAAAAGAGGAGATGCGCCAAGAAAGTACAAAGGGACACAGGCCAAGGAGAGGCCGGAATAGAAGTGGAAAGGGAGAAAGTGGAAATGCGACATATCGAAGTGCAAACGGATACCTTGGAAGAGGAAGTTGAAATGCCACTTGAGGAGAAAGTACCAACTAAGGAAGAAGCTGATATGGAAAAAGAATGAGAGAAGGTAAAAGTATGTCATATTGACGTCCAAACTGAACCATCCCTAGAGAAGGTGGATGAACAAAACGGAGATGAGACACCGATGGGGCAGAATGAAGAAGAGAAGGTAGAAGACCCGGGAGAGGATACCTTGAGTCAAGGAGGCTCACAACAACTTTGGGAAACAAACTTTCTAGTAGAAGAAGAGATTATTATACACGCCAGAACAGAAACCATAGTGACGGCCGTACTCAAGAAAGATATAGTAGGAGATCTAGTAGTGTGTGAACCAGTGGACATGGGAGATGTTTATATCCACACAGCAACGAGCGTGACGGAGAACGCTAAACGAATCTGGGTACGAGTTATGAATATTTCACCAATTGAGGTAAAATTGAATAAGAAGAGAAAATTGGCTACAGCAGTGTCGTGTGAGAAAAAGGAAAAAGAAGTGATCAAATCCAACCAGGTGATTAGTGTCATTAGCCTGAAAAAAGAGGAACTAAAAACCAGAGGATTTGAATTGGAACATTTGAAGGAAACTATCAAGAAGAAGTTGAAGATGCTGATTCAAGAGTACCAAGATCTATTTTCAGAAGAAGATGTGGTGAGAACCAGTACTACGAAGGTCAAGCACAGGATAACCCTTGAGCCAGGAGCACAACCTATATGCAAGGCACCTTATAGGATCCCTTACCACCAGAGAGAATTGCTACAAAAAGAAATCGACAGACTATTGGAGGCAGACGTGATTCGACCCTCATACCCCATGGTCTGCACCAGTAGTATTGGTGACAAAAAACTACCCAATGAAGACGAGGAACTGAGGATGTGTATAGATTACAGGGGACTGAATAGCATAACGAAAAAGGAATATTATCCTCTACCCAATATTTCGGATTTGATCCAAGGATATAGTTCAGGAAACCAAGCATCATTTTCAGTGATGGATGTGGCAGAGGCTTATCACTAGATGGACATGTTATATGCCAATTTAATGACGACGATCGCAAGACTATGGGCCACCTTCAAGGAATTGCTGAGTCGCCATCATCCCAGGGCCAGCGCTTCCGATCTAGGAGACGCAATTAATTGTTGATTTCGCTATGATCAGTAGCGTGATCTCTTTGACATTATATGTGTGAACTAGTATCATTTGAATTGTTACTCAGTCACTTTACTTTTTCACGTAGCAATCTGAATAAAGTTTGTTCATTAAGAAACACTTATTCTTACTTGAAAAATAAAACTTTTTTTGAAAACTCATTACAAATAGTGAGATATAACAATTGGCGCAGTCGCTAGGATTCCTGCGGAACAAAGAAAACCTAACCGAAGGAGGTGGATTCCAATCCTTCAAAAGAAGAAAGAACCTACACGAAGTTCAGTTACATATTTCAAGAAACTACCGTACCCAACAACGAAGAACATCACAACATCAAAGAACCATGGAAGGACGGTCTTTTCAACGGAAGCAGAACACGCGAACGCTAACTTCCGCCGGAGCAACGCTTGGGAAACCGGATTTCATCCTCCCCATGGACATTCTTTGGTAAGCAACTATAAGAATCATCTCGTTTATTTTCAATTTTCAATTGATTTTCATTTTGAAAAACCAGTTCTTTTATCAAACTAACTATGGCTCAAGCTCAAGCAGAAAATATTCCCCCACCTGAGGTCGAACCTTACAAGTTGAGTGAAATATTTTCAATAATTCCGGAATATGATGGTGATCAAATATTCCTCAATACTTTTACTCAAGCGTGTAATACTACTTACCGCATGGATATACAAGATCAAAATAGGCTAGTAATCTTGCATATCAAAAACAAACTGAGAGGAAAAGCAGCGGAATTAATTAGTTCTCGAAATCCCCAAACTTGGGATGAAATTGGAATACTTTTAAATCAATATTTTGGTGATACACGTGATTTAACCTCATTGATACAAGATCTACAGAGGATTCACCAGTTACCACGCGTATCACGTCTGATATTTATAAACAGGTGATAAACACACAATACAAAAATGCACTCTATAGTGCAGAAACAAAATCTCACCCCCGATCAGAAAAATTCCCAGTGTGCACTTTTGGTAGGTGTAGATCCCCAAATTGGATTGATTGTTAGGGCAGGTAACCCCGTAGACATGCTAACTGCAACGCAGAGAGTACGTGGGGAAATGCAATTGAATTATTTCCAGCAACACAAAACTTCCTCTCATAGAAGCCCGAACACACATACAAACCAACAGAGAAAAGTGATTTCAAATCCCAATCAACAGTAATTTTGTCCATTATGTAAACGTCAAGGCCATAATTTTAACGAATGTCGAAAAAGACAATTTCAGACATTTCCGCACACACAACAAAATTTACAGAATTTGCAAAGACCCAACTTTCCCCAAAATAACACAAACTTTCAACAAAATCCCAGATTCGATCAGAATCCAAGACCCAATCAACAAACTCAACCGACGAACCAATTTCAACCCCAATTCAGACTACCAATAATAAGACAAAATCCAAATTTCAACCAACAAAGGCCCTCAGCCAATCAGCAAAGGCCCTTAGCCATTGACCGAAACCCGAATTTCAACAGATTCAACGCTCAAAAGACTCATCACCTGAATTCACAAAATCCAAATTCTGATGATTATACTGCTAATCATTAAGAACCACAATACCCCAATAATGATAATCATACAGGTGATTATCAAGACTACCAAGACCTCAATGCTGATGGCTATACTGCTAACTATCAAGAATACCAATACTATACGAATTTTTTACGATCATACCGCTGATCCGTATAATTCTGAATACTCGGAGACTCAACCAAATTCCTATGAAAACTTTCAGGATTTTCCTCTGATCCTTCGCTACACCAATCAATCAATCGACCGACCCCATTTCAGAGCTTCAAGCACAGGTACAAACTCTGAATATATTGGACAATCTCAGCCCGAACTTGAATTTCCCAGAACAGATTTTTCTGTAACCTAATCACTCACAATAAATTCTAAAAATTTATATTATATCATGAACGCAACCAATACCTACAGATCTACTACAGATTTGAAACCACTTAACACAGAACCCTTACCTCTAGCTGACCTCAAGGTTATGAACTTATTGGAGCTTCTTCCATTCATAAGTGAATACAACAGGCCGATTTTACTGAATAAAAATAATTTTTCTCTTTGTTTATTTCCCCAATTTGAAATTCCATTATTCTGATCCTGCGACAAATTGTTTTCCTACCCTGTATTTTTTTCTGTACTGAATAAACTTGTATCTGCAACTGAATTCTTTCATTACATCAAGAGGCCAATGTCATCTTGAATGATGTATTTCTCACGGCCTAAGTCCAATATTAGAGGCCAATGTCCTCTCGAATGATATTTTCCTCATGGCCAATGTCCAATATTTTACACAAATTAAGAAAACAGCTCATATATATTCAATTAATTGTAAAATCATACAAAAGAAAATGTTTTAGCAAAACTCAGACTCATGTAACGTTATACAGTTCTTCAAGACGAGCATTATTCTGTACTAAAAATCTTTGCCCTCTTGTTTCTCGAAACAGCGAAGTTGGACATCGGCCCTTTTTATTCCAAGGTACAGCTATAGTCTAGTTCCTAAATTGTAGATAGTGACTCGTCGTACACTTTCTGGTTTTTACGGGATTTGAAAGTGCGGAGGGGATGTACGACAGTGGCAAAGAAAATCTTAATTTGAAGCCAAAGTACATAGCTTATTTTTGTTATTTTTTTTGACCTGCTTCATATGAATTATGAACCGTACAACCGATGAGTCACTATCTACAATTTAAGAACTAGGCTATAATGACAAATGGACTTTACTTGTGAACAAAGACATTTCCATGGGAAAAGGGATAGCCCTACAATTTAAAAGTATACATGGTTCCGTCGACACTCTAAAACAGCAAAACAAGAATGTTGGTGAAACAGCGGAATTCAATTTACCTGAACGGAATATTTACTATTTAATAAGTAAAACTACTTATTACGAAAAACCTTCGTAACGAGCCATGTGGATGGTGTTAAAAGATTTACGATACTGTTGTGAGAAGAATGAGGATACACATTTAGCCATTCCTAAGATGGGATGTGGGTTGGACGGACTTTTGTGGTGAAGGTGAACCAACAACAGAAAGAGGGAATATTACAGGAATGGGACAGAGAATAATTAAGAGCCGCGCAGGAACAGGACATATTCTATCAGGAAATTATTAGGCTGGTGAAGGGTGATTGGGAAATAGGAAAGGATTATTACCTATCAAAGAATGGTATCTTATATCGCACAGAAGAAAATGGGGACAAATTGATTGTGTACTGAAATCATTTATTTTGTTGAATTTTTGTGTTTGTCGTTTTGTTATTAAAGAACTATCACTCTGATAGCTGGTTTAAAATCTACTCAGTTTATATAATTATATCTTGTCAACTATTCAATTAAATACCTAAGTTATCTGAGGACTTCTTGATCCACTACATTATTACTGTTGTTATTGATTATCGCGTGGGACTTTGATTGTGGCAACTGAGAATACACCTCTCCTTAGTCAAGAGTATTGTTGGTTGCATATGCTTTGTTTCGTTCATTTGAATATTGGGCGGACTTCAAACATCATTTACTGGGTGTATTTTTTATTCGAGATCACGGAAATTCTTTCCTGTTTTTATGTTGATGCTTATCGGTTCATTGTTCTTAGAAGGCAGGAATTTTGAAGGACTCTTGGTCAAATGATTATGATTGAATTATTCAGTACCTACATAGCAATATATTGAAATTGAAGCAAAGTATTGAAGGTGTGAACTCAGAAATAAAATATTATTACATCTGTTTGTAAAACAGATGAATGGTGGTGTTTGGTCACCCTTTTAGGTGAGTGTTTCGGAAATATAACATTAACGAGATTTTGTAACTTTTTATATAGATTATGTCATGATCAAAACTCTTTTAGATACTTTGAAAATTGGTATATTTGCAATAATCCACCAACTAACAGCATAAGAACAGCACGGATCAAATTAAACGTTATCAGAGTGGTAATCCAGGAGATTTTTCTTGCTTCCTTACCACCTCCCACACTCAGCTAAGCCACGACCCACACTTGTTTCACCACATCTTGACGCCCGACTAGTGGAGCTGAGTTGTTTTCTCTGAAAAAAATGAAAAAATCCAACTCTTATAATTTGAGAACAAGTCGAAGATTGGACTATGAAAGTTTGCATAATGGTAGGCTGCAACAAATAAGAAATGAAAACATGGCAGAAAATCAAGGTATGAATTTTCCAATCATTTCTGAGGGTCAATCTATAGAAAAAACGCATGGGGCTGTCCCTAAAAATTCAAATTCTTCAAGAAGAAACTCAAATTTATACACTACACCTGCTGGCAGAGGACACCTGCTAGAAAATCCTCGGCAAACAGCACCGCAAAACAAACCATCAGTTGAGTTTTCAAAACCTCCAGAAATAGAAAAATCAAAAAGTGATCCTCCACCAAGCTTGTCAAGTCGTTTTTTATCTGGTCAGTCTGAAAATATAAGTAGACAGCACATAAATATACAGGGGGAACAACAACCTTATCACCCATTGAATAGAGATAATGTTGGAATAGAAAATTTCAATTTTCCACCTCCCAGACTAAGTGATAATTTGAGAATACAAGCTCCAAATAATTATTTTCCATCTACTATTGATATGAATAATTTTGTAAATGATATAGTCAACAATACTCTACAAAATTTGCAAAATTTGTTGTTAGGAAATAATGCAATCTCTACTAATTTATTAGCACCACAAAATGTACAGGGTGGACCAAACATCAATAATTTAAACTCTTACTTTTCTAGGATGAATATAGACAGCAATATCAATTTTTCTTTGTCTGACATAACAAATCTCATGCCAAATTTTGATGGTGATGGTGAATTACAACCACTAGATTTTTTACATTATTTAGAAAGCAGTGTTGACATTTCATGTGTACCGTTCAACACTATTGAAATCCTATTGTGTAGAACGTTTAGAAACTCTGCAAAGCTCTGGTGGGAAGCTTTTGCTCAATCTTTTCAAGACTATCAGTCATTTAAATTTGAATTAATTGAACATTTTTGGAGTACCAAAAAACAAAGAAAAATAAAAGATAAATTAGAGAGTGATCAATATAAATCTGGTCTTTTTGTAGATCATTTCAACTTCTGGGTCTCAACAACAAAGCACCTGCAACCGGGATACTCACTTTCCGAGTTGATTGATCTGATTGCTCCTCATTTTCCACCCAGTGTTGCCTGCACTCTATTAGGGTGCACATCTTTCTCACAAGCCATTGCACGACTAAGACTTGTGGATGACTATTTCAAAAATAAGCAAAATAACACAAAATATAATATACAAAATCAAACTAAATTTTTCTCTGCAAATCAAAGTCAAACCTCACAAAAACAAACAAAAAATCAATTTCAAAATAAAAATGTTTCATTTGGCTCAAGTAGAAATGCTCATGAGCAAGCTTCAGCATCTAAAAAATATTTTCAAACTGAAAAACATATATCAAGTTTAAAATGTGATGAAGGTGATGAACTAAATAGTGACAATTCGGAAAACGAAGTGTGTCCTCACATTCAATAAGAAATGTGAGGATAAAAAATGTTGTATGTAATGTTTTATTAAAAAATAACCCTCTAGAGGATCTTCTTCAAGAAGAATGTCAATATGAGCATACTTTTGATGAAGATCGTTGTCCAATGATAATGATTTCTTTGTATGGATATCATTATGGGGCATTAATTGACACAGGAAGTAGGGTTTGTGCAATTTCACAAGATGTGTGGTAGCAGATTAATTTCACAAATGAAATTCCACATTTTCCAGTGACAGGAATTCGTGTCATTGGTGCTTTTAAATCAAAATTTCAGAAGGTTTCTTTCCAGGCTTCACTTAATTTGAAAATTGAAGATACAGAATTTTCTATTGAATTCTTAGTGATTAATAACTTATCACATCCAGGGATCATTGGTTGTGATTTTCTACGATTTTTTTGTGTAAAAATTAATTTATCAAAAAAAAATTATCCCCGAAATCTGGTGATAAGAAATTGATAATATTAGAAATGGAAGTGAATCCTCATAAATCAGAATGTGAGAGTAATGCTATTTCTGTGATTGTTAATAAAGGTGATAATAGGTTGAGATATTTAGAGCCAGATCTTGGGAAAGATTTTGAGGAAATTTTAGAAAGGTGCTCAATTTCATTCAGTAAAAACCAAGAATTTCTTGAAATATTAAAGAAATTTGGAGAAATTTTTTCAAACAAGCCTGGTCTTACCAGTGAATATGAGCATACCATTAAATTGAAAGACGCCTCAGAGTTTTTCATAAAACCCTATCCAATCCCGATGGCACATCGTGCTGCAGTAGATCAAGCAATAGAGCAGATGTTGTCCTGGGGAGTGATTGAGCGTACTTCTTCTAAATATATCTCACCTATTATGACCACTCTGAAAAAAAGATGGAACAGTAAGAGTGTGCTTAGATGCACGCCACCTAAATAAAGTGATGGAACCCGATTATGAACTACCACGTCAAATTCAAGAAATAGTAAAACTTCTGTCTGAAAAGAGAGTTATGAGTTCCCTTGACTTCACACATGGATATTGGCAATGTCCTATAAAGGAAGAGGATAGACAGTACACATGATTTGTGGTTGGTACCAGAACTTACAGGTTCCGATGCCTTCCATTTGACTTAAAGAATTCAACAAGTTCTTTTACAAGATGCATGGACACTGTGCTTGGTCCAGAGTTCAAGGATTTTGTGATATATATGTAGATGATATCCTAGTGATGTCAGAAAATATTGATGACCATCTACACCATCTTTCACTAGTATTTAGCAGACTTGCAAATGCTGGATTGACACTGAAAATAGAAAAATGCCATTTTCTTATATCGGAAATTTCCTACCTTGGATACATACTGTCACGTGAGGGAGTTAAACCTAATGATTCTCGGATTCAAGCTATCCAAGATTACCAACGTCCTGGAAATGCTAAGGAAGTTCAAAGGTTCTTAGGGCTATGTCAGTATGACAGAATGTTTACCCCACATTTTGCTGAACTTTCGGCACCACTCAGTAAATTATTGAGGAAGAAAGTTTCATGGAATTGGGGGCAACTGGAAGAAAATGCTCTTGTGAGTTTGAAAAACGAGCTGAAGCAAAGCATATTATTGAATCACCCTGATCCAAACTTGCCTTGGAATGTTTCATCTGATGCAAGTGATGAAGGCATTGCAGGTGTTCTTTTTCAGGTAAGTGATGGACAAAAGAAAGTGATTGCATGTGCATCACGTCTGCTACTGGAAAGGGAGAAACGTTATGGAATTTATGAGAAAGAACTTCTTTCTGCCTTGTGGATGATACATCGTTGGAGAATATATCTACTTGGTAGTCATTTCACTCTTTTCACTGACTGTAGAGCTTTGACGTATATCAACACGTGCCGTTTGCTCTCACCAAGAATAACCAGATGGGCACTTGCTCTGCAAGAATTTTCATTCTCTGTATCATATGTCCCAGGACCTGAGAACCTGCAAGCTGATGCCTTATCCAGGCATGCTTGTATGAGATTGCCCACTCCGGCGGATGAATGTTTCCAAATTAACCGACTAGATTTCTCAATCGGTTTTTTGTGTATCCTGAAAATCATAAAGATTCATCAGGAAAATGATGAGAAGCTCCAGCAAATTCGACAGGCACTTGAACTGGATGACAAAGTCAAGAGACAATTTATTCTTCATCATGGAATCTTGTATAAGAGAGGAAGTGAAGAGCACAGATACCTGTATTCAGGAATATCATTACACACTTGGACATGTGGGTGTCCATAAAACATGGATATTTATTAGAGCTGAACTCTGGTGGACAAATATACACCGCAGAATCAAAAAGTGGGTGAAATCATGTGACCTTTGTCAGCGTGCAAAAGTTTCGGTTCTACCATCCCCACCTCAGAGTAATATTCTTCCTGGAAATAAAGAAGATATAATTGCTATGGATTTATATGGACCACTTTTAAGAAGCCGTGGTGGGGTTATGTAATTGCTTGTCACTGTCAACTTGTATCCCTTGAAGAAAGCTAACTCAAGAGCTATGTTAAACAGGATTTTTCGGGACTACTTTCCAACTCATGGAAAACCGAAAAGAGTTCTTCATGATAGAGGAACTCAATTTACCTCAAACATTTGGAAACGTACCATGGAGGAGGCAGGTGTAAAATTGGTTTACACTGCTGTTCGACATCCTGCAGGGAACTCCTCTGAACGTATCATGAAAGAACTTAAAGAAAGACTTATTGTTTCCAACAGCATTCCAGATGGGCCTATGAAGTGCCTAAGTTTGGTGAACTATTAAATGAAATGGTTCATGAGTCCACTGGCTACTCCCCTAGTGAATTGCAGCTAGGGAGTAAACGCTTGGAACTTCTTCCCCAGCATTTGAAAATTCCCAGTGCAGGTGATGAGGTTTCACAAAATTAAAAGTTGGTTTTGGCTGAGGCAACACTACATTGCAAAGCTGCCCGTCGAGCACACAGAAATCCTGGAAAGAGGACAGTTTTATTTGAACCTGGTGATCTTGTGCTTTTGAAGGCTAACAACATGTCTTCATCCATCAAATCCGAAATGAAGAAGTTTCTGATAATTTTTGAGGGTTTCTATAAGATAAAGAAAAAAATACATGACCATACGTAGCTTTTAGTGACACCGGAAAATGAAGCTGAAGAACGTGGAATTTTTCATGCATCACATCTTAAAAAATATAATCAACCACCTCCTGTTCAGTGAAGTGCACTTTCTCAAGAGTTGTGGGGGCATGATGTACTAAAACCATTTATTTTGTTGAATTTTTGTGTTTATTGTTTTGTTATTAAAGAACTATCACTCTGATAGCTGGTTTAAAATCTACTCAGTTTATATAATTATATCTTGTCAACTATTTAATTAAATACCTAAGTTATCTGAGGACTTCTTGATCCACTACATTATTACTGTTGTTATTGATTATCGCGTGGGACTTTGATTGTGGCAACTGAGAATACACCTCTCCTTAGTCAAGAGTATTGTTGGTTGCATATACTTTGTTTCGTTTATTTGAATATTGAGCGGACTTCAAACATCATTTACTGGGTGTATTTTTTATTCGAGATCACGGAAATTCTTTCCTGTTTTTATGTTGATGCTTATCGGTTCATTGTTCTTGGAAGGCAGGAATTTTGAAGGACTCTTGGTCAAATGATTATGATTGAATTATTCAGTACCTACATAGCAATATATTGAAATTGAAGCAAAGTATTGAAGGTGTGAACTCAGAAATAAAATATTATTACATCTGTTTGTAAAACAGATGAATGGTGGTGTTTGGTCACTCTTTTAGGTGAGTGTTTCGGAATTATAATGTCAACGAAATTCTGTAACTTTTTATATAGATTATGTCATGATCAAAACTCTTTTAGATACTTTGAAAATTGGTATATTTGCAATAATCTACCAACTAACAGCATAAGAACAGCACGGATCAAATTAAACGTTATCAGAGTGGTAATCCAGGAGATTTTTCTTGCTTCCTTACTACCTCCAACACTCAGCTAAGCCACGACCCACACTTGTTTCACCACAATTGTACCATAACAATTTACAGCAAGAGTGTTAGAAGATTTTCATGATTCAACGATGGCTGGACATATAGGACAACAGAAAACCGTAGCAAACCTACAACAACGATTCTTTTGGCCAAACATGCACACCGAAGTGAACCACTACTGTGCTAGCTGCGAGTCCTTCAGTCGCAGGGAGACAACCCCTCATCTGAAGAAAGTACTCCTCCAAAGATACACCCCAACCACAGAGCCATTGGAGCTGACATCTACGGCCATTGTCGGACCCTTGGTGACCTCCATGTATGGGAATCGATACTTGTTAACTTTCCACGATTACTTCACCAAATACGTAGAAGCGATTCCACTACCAAACCAAGAACGGACACTATCGCACATGCCTTTGTGGAACAGATTATTGTGCGGCAAGGGACGCCAAAAAAGCTGCTAACCGACCGAGGGGCAAACTTCACTTCTAGCCTTTTCAAAGGAACGTGCAAGGCCTTGTAGATCGAGAAGATACAGACGGCAAGCTATGCTCCAACCACGAATGGCCAAATAGAGAGGATGCACCATGTGCTCAAAAGACATGCTATCCCACTATATTAATGAGAGCCAACGCGACTGGGACAACTGGATCCCGTTCGTATTAATGTCATATAGAGGAAGCACCCACAATTCCACAGGATATAGCCCATACTTTTTGCTCCACGGACGGGAGACATCAGGTTTTCCCCGTAGATGGCTTCATAAGATATGAAAGGGTAAGATACGAATTACGTAGCGGAATTCGTAGAAAGATTCAGGAGAGTATACACTGAAGTATATGAGAATACAGAGAGAGAGAAGGCAAAGAGAATATAGGTGTTCAACCGGAGGGCAGGTGACCCCAGGTTCTTCGTAGGGGACCAGGTACGCCTATTGATATAATAATAATAATAGTAATAATATATCTTTATTTCCATCGACTTATATACAAATAAGTATTGGATAATGTCATAACAAAAAACAGAAAACAGTATATGATAATTATGAAAAATATTAGAATATTTAAAATTATTCACACATAATGATTTGTGTAGTCAAATTATCACATATTAAAATTATGGTTGAGATATTCATCAACCGAGTAAAATGATTGTTTCACCAACAAGGATTTTACCGCCTTTTTGAAATGGAACGAATTAGACAGCTTTTTTATGTTTGTTGGCAGCTTATTCAAAAGTTTGGCAGGTAAATCAAGTGGGCTGTTTGCAACAGCGCTAAGCCGATGAGCAGGGATTGAAACATTGAAATTTGGTCTTAAATTATATTGATTGATAGCTTCTCGAGTTGTCCCAAAACTATCTGGTTTAGTTTTAACCAAACATATACTATTAAAAATGAATATATTAGGGATTGTTAGAATATTTAGCCGAGTGAACAATTCTTTACAAGAGTACCTTCTCGGTTTGAAGAATATGGTTCTTATAATTCTTTTTTGTTGTACAAAAACTTCGCTGGCACGTATGCTGTTACCCCAGGTAACTGTGGCATAATTCAAAATAGAATTAACATAAGCATAATAGTACATCAAAAGAAGTGGTAAGTCCACTTTATATCGCAACTGCCACAATACAAAACAATGAGTGGCCAATTTCTTCAGTATATTATCAACATAAGTAGTCCAATTCAATTTATGATCCAATACCACCCCAAGATACCTAGTATAACTAGTTTGCTCGATAGACTTACCTTCAAGGTACACAAGTAAACTGTAATTAGTATCTTTCAGAGAGAAATGTATAAGTTCAGTTTTTTCATTATTTAAAATTAAACCATTATTTAAGCAATATTTCCTTATGTTATTTGCAGCATTTCCATTTGAAAAACTCAGTTCGTCAATACCAAGTCCACATGATACAACAGGGGTGTCATCTGCATAAAGAGATGTAATTATTACTAGTATTAAGTTCGAATATGTCATTTACAAATATTATGAAAAGCAAGGGTCCTAGAATGCTACCCTGTGGTACGCTATGATTAACAGATTCATAATCGGAAGAGAAGCGCTGAAAGCTTATCTTGATTACAACTTTTTGATAACGATCCGTTAGGAAAGTTTTCAACCAAGAATGTGCATTACCTCGTATTCCATTATTTTCTAACTTTTCAAGCAACAGTTTAATATCAATAAGATCGAATGCCCTTTTCTGATCAAAAAACAAACAAGATGTTTGCATACCGCCATCAAGGTGACTGAGTACTTCATTGTACAGTGATATGATTGCATCTTGAGTTGAAACCCCCTTTCGAAAACCGTATTGTTGACTATTAAAAAATGCCTCTCTGTCCAAAAAACTGAGTAATTGTTTTTGAAAAGCCTTTTCAAATATTTTTGAAAATACAGAAAGAAGTGCTATGGCCCTATAGTTGGAGATGTTATGGATGTTACCCTTTTTAAAAATGGGCTGAATTATCGTGTTTTTAAGTTTGCTTGGAAATGATCCTTCTTGAAATGAAAGATTGACAAGTAGTGTTAATGGAATAACAATGATATCTATTACGTTCTTTAATAAGGAACAAGGTACTTCATCGAATCCAGCGGAGTTTTTTCCTGTTACAGACAATATTATATCCAGCATTTCTATAATCGAATAAGGAGCTAAAAAAATTTATTCAGATTTTTTTGAGTGGGACAATGGACGGCTGTAGTTTACATTCACTTGAGAAGTTAATTCCTTTATAGAGTTTATAAAATATGAGTTGAACGAATTTGCTACATCATGAAAGGCATGTATTTCATCATTATTTTTCCCGATGAAGTAATCTGGAGTTTTATTACCCATTTTTGAATATGTCTCCTTTTTTATAATAGACCATGACATTGCAGATTCATTTTGCGAGTTCAACAGCAGTCTGTTGTTATAGATTCTTCTGGCTTCTGAGGTTTGTTTTTGATGTTGTTTTTTCAGTAATTTATATTGTTTCGACAATTCGGGGTCATTGGCGTACTTAATAACTATATGAATACTTCTCAAGTGGTCACCCATGTTAATTATCTCATTGGACAGCCACGGTTTATTGCTTAGTTGTGTAACCCGACATTTTACGAGAGGAAAA